>CAKAEH010001535.1:0-49433 GCA_916381525.1 Cercopithifilaria johnstoni
ATTAATGTATCGGGAAGAAGAAGAAAAAGAGCAACTTGTGAAATTTTGAACAAGGCAAAATATAATAGAATGTTAAATAAATGCTTAATATCTTAAATTATAACTGTAATAGTTTGTCACCAAATGACTTGACTGGTGAGTTATCGACGACACGTGAATTTTTTATTATCAGTAGTTTTAAGTTGCATTAATTCAAATTTTCATTTAAAATTAAATGCATTCTATTTTATTAATACGCTTCAGATATAAATGAGCAACAACAAGTAAAGGAACGATTTAGTAGGTTATTAAAAGCTCATTATGCTTTTCATTTGCAGAAGGATAACTAATCAATGCAAATACGTCAGGGCTAATCATGATGACTAATTAATCATGATGACAGTTGTAGGTAAAGCTTGTTGTACGGAATGAAGAAATTCGACCAAGGATAATAATTTAAACAGACAGACAAAACCATACGGCCAAAAACAATAACAAGTAAAAATGAGAGAGATAAGATGGTGAGAGGGATATGTCCTGCTGAGGCGTGCTTTATGAAATAAATAAATAAATAAATGGAGTAGTGCAGGTGCACCTATTTTCCATACACAGCATGCCATCGGACTGTCGGAATATCATCAGATGGATATCCCGGAATATATGCAGACAGGACAATGGGCCAATATTGAAGCAGATTGAAAATGCCTGATGATCGGATAGGCTTTTCCATTCTTCTACATTTCCGTGACCCAATTGCTCCGGTCATTTACTGTTTGCTAGTGGTGGATATGACCTTGTCGTTGTAGTTGATGACAAATGACATTTTTTAATGAACAAATGGATGCTTAAAAATGTGGGAGAAAAGAACGGAGAGATGAAATCTTCCCAGAGATGACTTGACTGGTTATCCTTGTAACCTAATCAGGTGCTGTCCACATTATGCAAATTTATAAAAATACAGTTACACAGCTGCTCCATCCTTTCCTTTTCCCTCCATTACTATAAAAAAAAATCTGAATATCTTATTGAGTTAACTGGTTATAGCAATTAATTATTCGGGAAATCAATCGAAGTATTTGATCTCATGTTACCTGTTAAATGATCAATTCAAAGTTGATCAATGGATATTTATACTTTAGACTAACTATAAAAGTATAAATTTTTCCATCAAACAACTGATTTAAATTCATCAATTGAAATGTTTTGAAGATTTATAAAACATGCGCTGTAATTTAAGTGAATTTTGAATGAAAATTTTAAAATCATTTGTAATATTTTAAAAGGTAATACGGACAGACAGATAGTAATATTGTCATTGGATATTATCACTAAAAAACTTGTCAACTAGTCATTGTTGATGTCTTCAAAACATCTATTTCTAAAGACGATGCTTAAGTAATTCAAGTTCAAGAGTTAGGCTTAAATAGCTCAAATTTAAGGGTTAGGAAGGAGAAGGCAGGTGAAAAACTTCACCTCTAACCCTAACTTTTCTCATATTCATTCCATCTTCTCCAATTATTATCACTGGAACAACAGCTGCATTATAACAAATAAACAAAAGCCAGAAATGATCAGTGATGATTCGAACTCTCAGGGGGTCCATTTCCCTTAATGCAATGAAATACAGCTGAGTAGAATATCAACATTGGTTGGCTTATAAATGATTCACAAGTAACTTATTGAAAATTGATAATTGACGATAATCTATGGATGATAATGACTATTGGATATCCATGATTATGATATACTATTCAAAAAACAATGCTGTCATTAATGCTACGAAAAATTTAAATTGTACTGCATTGAATGAAAGTAATAATTATTAGCATATTGCATGCGAACTAATAAAATGATAGCGGAATTAAATTAAAATTAACCAAATACTTATTTTCTTTCTAAAAATGGCTTCTAAATTCCCAGTTTTCTCCTTCTTTATTTTCTGTGTTTTCAAAAAGAAGTATAAATCTATCGAAATTATTCTTAACTCCCAGTTTTAATAGGAAAAATGATACCTATCCGATTAAGTTACGCTTTACTGACCTTTCCTCTTGACAGGTATATTTATATGTATATATCATTCTTCTTGATAGATATATCATCATACCCTTCTTAGCAAAAAAACAATGAGCAAAAGTACTCTTAAAATGTTAGCAAATAAACGAAATGATTTATTAGTCATACAATGACAATTAGTACTATTATTTCCATTTGACCTAATTTTCAAAAAAGGAAAAAAACTGATCGGGAAAAGATATGATTGGTAAACAAGGATCATTATTACATCCAATGTTGCTGTATTTTCCTAGCTACCTTAACCTCATATTCATTCATTTAATCTTAATCCTAACTTTTCTTTCCATTCCCCTCTCTCATTTTCTCAGCTATCTCTCAAAATATCATAAATTATCTGATAATCGAATTATGCATCGTATGAAGTATATTCAAGTATCAAGAAATAAACTATAGTACTTTATTTACCGATTTATTGCTAACCCCATGTTGCTACTATTACTATGAGACTGATCTCCTGCTGTGAGTTTAACCTCTTTCCAATTTCCTTAGATTCTGGCAGATCATTTTATCAGTTATCGCACCGATTTCCATTAGCTATTTTTATATGCGAACAAAGTTACTTATCAACTTTACAAATTTCTAAATTTAAAAATCACCGAGAAATTCTTAGTTTGATTTATTTCCTCTCTCTTCCTCCTCCTCATATATACACAAATTTTTAAAATCATATATATATTAACTGACGTGTGATCCAGATTTAAAGAATATGATGATAAAATTTGTTAATTATACATTATTTTAGCGAACAGGTATAAGCATCGGATTTGTAATTCGTGAAATGTTGTGCCATCATAATGGAATTGTCGGCCAAGATGTATGAATAATTTGAAGCAAATAAACGGAGAAATTAATTGTTCAGATCTATGATAAACTAGACTGTATCCTGATTTACACTATATTCACTAAACTTAGCCTAACTTTCTGATCTAAAAATACAATCTGGCATTCTAAAATCAAATTTCACAATGCTTCATAAAACGTTCATCTAAGAGATTTATAAAACATTTTTCTTGAAGAATTTAACTTAGTCTACTAATTCACTTATTTTCAATCTTTTCAAAAATATCCCATTATCGACCCCCCTTTTTTTCTTCGCGGATAATTTTTTTCCCTCTCTGCAAGATGTCTCATCCGTTCAATGGCCTGTTCGTTATCCAGGCGGTGGTCAGTGGTCAGTTGATTTAGATATTATTGCGTTTGCAAAAGAAAAGAAATAGCACTGAAAACAACGGAAAGAGGATAAAGAGGAAGACCGGGAGTATCCACCGCTGACCTAACCATTTTCTCCTATTTCCTCAATCCATCAAAGGTACCTTGGTTTCCATAACTCTCTTTCCTTCCTTCACCTTCTACCATCACATTCTCTTTCGAAGTAAAAAAATGATGCAACAGTAAATAATGAGGGCAACAGAATGCCTAATTTCCTCCATCTTTTATCGTACCACTACAATACATCAGATTTCATCACTGAACAGATGAACCGAATATTACTTACACCATCAGGAAGCGATGAAGTAAAATTACCAATCAATTACATGTGTGATTATATATAATGATTTTTACTGTGTCCACATATACATACGTATGTAATCATATGATATTGATTGATAATCATATAATCATATGATAAACATGTAATCTCTGCCTTTTTTCAAAAATTTAAGCCATCAATTCTATCAAATTAGTATTGTCGAGAATTTCCATTAAATGTTAATAACCTAAACAAAAAAAGACCATCGGATCAAAAAACAGAATTCCGCATAAGCAACAAACATAGTAATTGGTTAATTGAGTAATTTTAGAGCAACAAATGTGAGAAGTGAAGTTATGGAAAATTCTCTAGTTATCATTCCCTCTTTAATCATTATATATATATATCATATAATCGGGATGTCTTTCCGATTTATGTCTTACTGTTTTACTGTTATAATAAAACATATGTTGCAAAATTTGATGATAATGTGTTTAATGTTTTGTTTGCATATCATTATTTATTATAACAGTAAAACATAAATCAATATTTTATTTTAGTTTCAATAATAATTTTTTCTCCTTTCTAATGTTTCATAAATAATATTTCCCATTCTATAGCAAAATATAATTTACATTAAATTAATAACCATAACATTATATTATAAGTGCACAGTTATATATATGTAGCATTATATTATATTTATTATATCATAATAATCATAATAATAATTATTATTATATTGCATTTATAGTGTTTCCAGTTTTCCGAGAAAAAAAGAAAAGCGATAAAGATCCAAGGACATTTCATTTTCACTAATTTCTTCCTTCTTTTCGCCTTCATCATTAACATACATAGCGGCAGACTTTCGTCTACTACTATCATCATCATCAACAAACTTATCTAAAGCTGTCAGGAGGTAAAAATGATAATGGAAGTAAAAACTTGATTTAACGGATAAAAATTTATTCAAAAACTGGAAATTTTTCAGAGGGAAAATTCTTCGGAATTATTACTGTCTACTTGATGTTTAATGCTCAATTTTTGCTTTATTGCGTTATATGATCAACAAAATCAGATCAGATATGAATGAATGAATGAGTAAAATTGTCATAGAAGACAATTTTAACGATTTTTTTGGTTAACGAACTTTCACATAAATCGAATTATTTCCCTTTGTTAATAAAACATAACTATTGAAGCTATTAAAAGCTATGTTGCAAAAATAGTCTATCTACTGATATAACAATCATTCGACCAAATTTATTGCTTCATTTCACCTTGTTAAACAACGGATACATATCTATCTGTTTCCGTTAATTGAACTATATTACTACATAGTATTAACTATCTACATTAACACTGTCCTTGAACTTACATAAATTGCTATAGTTTTATATTTAAAATTTGTATAAAATGTCGTTAATTGCTAATGAAAAATTTTTTTTTCATTTTAATAGTTTAACTACATCATCCATATTAACTAATGTGAATAACGGAAAGATATTAATTGCAATTAATGATTTTGTCGTAAAATAATGGAATAAAATCAACATTCAATTAATAGTTTACAACAATTATTTTCATTGTAATAAATACGTATCCTGAAGATGATAGCATTTTGAAGTAACCAAAATATGGAATCTTTCACAAATACATTATCAATATCATGTGTTTATCAGCATGAAACATTATGAATTATATTTTAGTCCCTTCTTAAGATTTAAATATGAATTTGAAATAGTTGACATTTTTTCCGGAAACATTCATATGGATATTTCTGTAATCCTTTTCCAGGTCACCACTATTCATCGCAGAAATAATTTTAATGAAAAATGAGCCGAGAAATTGATATAATGTAGGGAATTTTCAAGAATAAATTTATTGCATCGGTGAACTGCAACATGGCAAATCATATATCTGCTTATTTTGTTTGCTTTTATGGTATTTGAATTACCCCTTTTTTCATCTTAATCATTAAAAAGTTGTCATTTCGAACAAACAGTTTGTTTCTGTCAACAAAATGAAGGACATGAACAACTGAAGGAGGAAAAATTTTGGCTAGACAGTCTGTTTTCTGACAATTTGGTAGCCAAAATTATAGCCAGCCGCTTTTACTTTTTCAATTTATCAAAACGTCTACTGCTTTCATTCTTTTCAAAGTCAAAAAAAAAGAAAAAAGCAAGTTCGTCGTCCAAGTACTCATATTTCATCGAATTCTGACGATGAAGCGGCAAATGGTAGGAAAAATGAAAAATCTTCGTTCTTCCTTTTTTCAAAATTTGATGCTTAGCAATTTGAACAATCCAACCAACCACCACTTCCGCAACATCATCACCACCATCACCACCACTACCATTCACTAATCATCAATAACGAAAATTTGATATAAGGAAATTTAATTTTAAAAAATGAAATAATTTTCTCTCAACTATCAATTTCAATATTTTTACCTCGTTAGATAAGATCTAACAGCGATAGACTGTGAGTGCAACAAATTTCATCCATCACTAAAATTAACACTATCAACTTACGACCTTTTAGATCAGATTTTTAATAGGCAAGAAAATGAAGTCTTTAAATGTGATCAAATAATTAATTGTTGAATTTTATCCAATAGTCACTTCGCTCTATAATGTCAATTGATAGTAGATGTAAAAGGATACTATTTTCTGCAAATATTTTTACTAGTACTTGCTATTTCTAGCATTCAGTGAAATATCAAAATTGGTGCCACATCGTATGCAGATGCATGCATTTTCAACCTCACACATTTCTTCGAACATCTAAATGAAAGTATCAATTTTTGAAAAAATTTTTTTTTAGTTTCAACAAGCGGAAATATATATTTCATGGTAATTTTCACGCGTCGTTTGTAGTGACAAATTACCAATGCAGCTGCTACCATTATCACTCTTGTAAAAGTCTGGAAAAATTCAGACAAAATGTAAGCAGCACATATATTTTATACATTCGTTATATTTCAATGAAACGAATATCCTTTAATTTCTAAATTATAACCTTAAAAAAATGAAAACTAGTTTCGGAAGCTTAAAGAAAAACGAGAAATGAAAGAAGAATCAAAGGAGGATTTGCCAGGTGCTTCGGATACAGTATTCATCTTCGTTGCTAAAAAAATCCGTAGATATTAACTACTTCAAATATAATATATATCGTCAATTTTACGTCTTTTTCTCTTTGATATATTTCAAATTATAATTAAGCAAGGTAAAATTCTTTCTATTTCAATATCTGCTGAGCATTTCAAGGACAATCTTAGAATAATACGAAAATTAAGTCATTTTCTCAATGCATTCATTATTCAACGACTTGATCCAATGAAAAATGAAATTATCAGCTATATGCATGAATAGTTCAACAAATTTGTTGCCTTTTTTCAACGTTACTACAATCTCTAAAGTATGCAAAAGATTGGTAAATACTGAAATGTCATATTTTGCGAGGAAGTTTTTGCCAAATACATAGCATTTCAATTTAAAGGAAATAACAATAGGTATATGGTTCAGTTAAGAATAAGTATAGCATAATTTTTATCTTCGTTAGCTCGTATACTTACATAATAAACACTTGAAAATATTTCTGCTACATTATGCTGAAGTTACTCTAAATCACATATGCAAATACGGATAAATAGGGACCGAAGTTTTGCTTATATCAAATTGCAATGCCAAAATGTAATATTAATATCGGAGGGAAAGAGGTAAAATTAATAAAATTATTTTACTGAAATTTGAAAACTTCATCAATTATTCATTTCAGTAAATTATTGGATCTGAATGAAAATCTTTAATATTAATATTACAAATCTGGTCTTAATTTTTTTTCCTATCCTTCTCAAAGAATGAATTTTTAAGTATAACCATATAAAATATCACCAATTACCGCAAACTCTCTCATTAGGAGGTAAAAATATATTGTTATTTTTGAAACCTTAATTGTTAAGCCATTTAATTTAAAACATTTTAGCTTCTTTTCCTTCTTTCATTAATTCCACCATTTCCTTCAACCAATTATTTTAATGATGATAAAGATTTTTGTTAATTTTATTTTCAATTATTTTTTCAATCAGTCTGTTGGTTGTCAAAATTCAACAGAAGTGACAGATGGAATCAAGAAATTATTCGTAATGTTTTCGGATCAAATGACATTTCGGAATCTTCAAAGCCATTGTGGAGGTAAAATGAAAAAAAACGGAAAACATATGAGGTAAAACGAGGGTAAATTTTAAAAATCTAAACTGGTGCGAATAAATAAATAAATAAATAAATAAATAAATGAATGAATGGATGAATGAACGATTGTTTCATTCCTCTCAAGATACCGATAACATATATATATATATGTATATCCATTACTCACTTCCATAAGTTAATGTCGGAAAGAAGAAAATGGTAAAATGAGATTCATTCACATCAAATAATACATGATGACAATGATAATGATGATGATGAACCTCAAGAGGTTTCGTTCTCTCTTTCTTTTAAACAATCAGTGGTAATTGTCCACATTCCAACTGTTCTTATTAATTGCCGCCTCTCGAATTATAGGATGCATTGTTCACGCCGACCTCTTAATTCCACCTATCTTCCCCTCTTCACATTCGCTTAAATCCATACCACAAGGCATTCCATTCCATTCAAGAAATAATAGAAAGATAAAAAAAGACTTATGGCGACAGGTGCAGCATGTTGCGCTACTGCATCTATTGCTACTACTACTAGTAGTAATTGTAGCACTTATTATTTCTATTGAATTGATTATTCAAATTTTGATTTTATATATGATGCTATCGGCTTTTTCTATTGTTGGTTACGGCGATAGATTCCGCTATCACAAATGCGGTGAAAAAGTAGTCATTAAATATTCGTCTAAAGATGACGATAGGATTATCTGGCGGAACATAAATGAAAGAAATAAAGCAAAGATAAATACCGGTAAAAATCATAAAGATATATTACCAATAGCTTTTTACCGCTTCTTTAATAAGCCACATACTATTTATACTACTATCATTAGCATCAGTAGTAATAATAGTAGCAGTAGTCCGTAATATTACTGTAACAGCTGTTACTATCATTCATGCCGATATATCCTCTGTTATCATGCCATTTTCGAATGTTACTAAAACGAATAGCATAGCCGTCCACAGCGGATATTTTATTCATGGTTGAATTCAGTAATCGCTTAAAGATATCAACCACTTGACAAGGTTATTAGCGAAAGTAAAGTGAGTATATATCATACCATCTAACAAATGCAATAGCAGGCAGATGGACAATATTCAAGGTCATGCAATTCGAGGCGGTAAATTATTGAGCGAAGATGGTGATAACGGTAATGATATAGGTGTAGTGATGTTGTTGTTGTGTGATATCATAGAGGATTTGTATTTTCTTCTTTGATGATATGAAAATGATAAAAATGTAGTGATATTGCTGTAACTTGCTTCTTTCAGTGATGATAATTACAACGATGTAGAGATACTGTATGATATTACATATAATTTCTAATTCGCTTGTTAAAAAACAGTAGTATTGAGAATGAAGTGATATTCAGTGTTTCACTCCTGTTCTCCATCTTTCCCATCGGAATATTAATTAGTGAAAAGAAAATTCTTAAGATGCTGTAAAGAATGAATTTTATCGATTCATAGTAAATAATCGTTGCATAAAATATGTCTAATTTCATTTCTGATAAAGAAATGAAATTATACATATTTTTCATTCTGATAAAGAATGATTATTTAAAATTTTAATTTAAAAATGGACTACCACGCAACAAATTAACAAATAATCTAATCTAATTAATCAATCAAAAAGTTTCTCACAATTTCAAATTCATCTTAATCCTAAAATTTCTTTCTCATACAAAACAATGGATAATTAAACATCGAAAATTTTGATTCATTATATCAAGCTCTTAACTTATATCTTTCTCTCTTCCTCTCTTGTTTTCCCTCTCTTTAATACTACTTCTACTACTACTACTATTAACCACTTCTTCATTTTCTTTCAAAAAATTTGATCAATCTTTGTCCACAGACAAATTATAGCATTTCTTACTTCGCCTTTTTCCCCACCATTTTTTCTTTTCTGTTCTTTCTTTTACTTTTTAAAAGCTAAGTAATATTAATGTCCTCATCTCTCTTCTTTCTTTTTTTCTTTTATTAACAACGCTAACTATTAATATTATCATTATATTCTTGCTAATGTACACATATTATATATACACTTCCAATATATTAACTTTTCAAATCTGACATCTCCGATTTACTAATTACTATTACCACTATCGCTACTCTCTTTCTGACATCATTTTCTCTGTGAACAAAGAAGAAATTTATTATAGTTTATAGGGAAAGAGAAGAGAGAAAAAAACGGAAGTTGCGCAGCTTGTCACGCTATTACTTCTACTCTTACTACTAATATTAAGTTTAATTAATTTTTATTTTAAAAAAACTTTCAACAATGCAAATAAAATAATTATCATTATCATTATCATTAAATGAAACGATCATCATTAATATTATTGCATGTAGATTTATACCGATTATTATCATTATCATTAATTATGTCGAATAATAATCAATACATAATTAAGGCTGACTAAAATTAATAGGAAATAATCCATTTTTTTTTCATTTTTACTCTATAAATTAAAATTTTCAAAATAATATGTGTGTGTGTGTGCATGTATATGGGTCTGTATGAGCACTAGTCTTAAATTGACAATTAATCGGGTGAAACAAAGGGAAGAAAAAGGCGAAGAAACTTTTCGGGTTTTGTTTGATTTTAATCGCAGATTAAGGAGGAAATTTGATGCAATCATAAACTATTCTACTTTCATTCACCTCTCATCACCCATTTTTTTTAAGAGACTAATTTTTACCTTTACTCTTCTCATTCCCAAAATAATCGTTTTAAAATGGATCATGAAGATTTGTTAGAATAAAAGCATCAACAGCTAATAATGCTATGATTCTAAAATTTTAAACAGAGAAGAAAAGAAAAATCACAGAAAAGACATCAATCAATATTGTTATCCTTTATATGAGTGGAATTAAATATGATTAAATTCTTTCACTACTGTTTACTTTACAATGTTGTTGTTGTTGTTGGGATATATGATTATTATTCAATCATCCATTTTCAAATATTTGATAAAATGATGAAATTTTTTTTTCATGAAGAAAATTAGGTTATTTTAAATAAAGCAAAAAAATAATAATATAGACATTTTTATGTGATCAAACGTATACTTTTCATATTATAATATAGTCATATGCATGCATATATCTCATCAGATGCATTTTACACCCGGATGTCTGAGCTATCTATGTAGTGGACAAGCTTTTTGTATGATATGCGCATGTCATCAACCGAAGCCGAACCGATACAATCTGCACGATTTTTGTTTTCCATACCTCTACTAACCCAAGCCCCGATGTGTGTATACATATATAGATTAAAGATTACCATTACTGCTGATCGTTGGAATGATTAGTGTGCATATTTTCCATATATTTATTTATATGAGAAATATTCAATTGTAGTTTGAATCTAAATATCAAATTTAAATATAAATTTAAAAACCTCAAATATATTGCAAAAACAAAAAAAGAAGTGGCGAAATTTCATATATTTGTCGGAAACAAAACTCTTCGTAATAATTTATTTCGTTTCTAAAAAAATTATTCAGCATTTTATATAATTGATTACTTGACAATATTTTCTAATTCATGTGGGTCTCAAAGTATTAACGAAGAATTAGTGTAAATTTAAAAGTAAAATAATTATTAGATATGCAAAACTATCCTCATTGCTTTTCCCACTCTACACCCCTCTATCTTCCTTCATTTTGTCAACCCAACTCCAACTATCTCATCTTTCTAATCAAATCTAATCAAAGTTTTAAAACTTCTCAAATATTTAGTGCAAATGTAGGGCCAATATTTTAATTATCACAATCATCACACGCAAATATACACACAATACACGCAGATACATAGACCATTAACCAATAACTATTTGTATATCCATCATTATTCCATCACCTTCCCTATTACTATCTTATCAGTGTCTCCCTTTTCTACCAATTAATTTTGTGGAAGTTGTAAAAGAAGAAAAAAGCTTTTTCTCCTTTTCTTTTATTAATAAAAATTAAAAAAGATGAAATGCTTCCATTTTACATTAAAATAAAACAAAAACCTATTTCGAACAAATTATCGAAATTTAAAAAAAAACTAATAAACACACATGTAAGGAAAAAAAATCCCTTTTTTCTTTTTAATTGTTGTTGTTGTAGAAAATTTGTCTAAGTCAACCCCACCAGGGGAGGTCTCGTGTCACCAGCAACATGTGGCAACGATTGGTACTACCGTCACAACGACATCTTTTCGATGCCCTTCAATTTTTCAATTTTTTAGCGCATTTCTCATCATAGCAGCTGCGGTAATCGGTAACAAAGGAAAACGTTTTTAGCACAGACTATATATACATATATAATAAATATCAGCAACTGTAAAAAATTTAAAAACCCGAATGATATTTAGATACCTCATTGAAGGATTGCACAGTTAACTGCTGCTGATATCTTATTCTGCTAAATTTGAAAACTTTGCTTCCACAATATTGTGGATCTCAATTTTATTTTACCAAACAAAGCATTTGCAAAATATGAAATTAAACCATAGACAACGATAACGTCGTCAAATAGCATAAAAAAGGTGTTGTTCAATATTGCATATATCACCTAATTAACTAAACTAACTAACCAACGAAGATTAGGTAATTCGAAAATCAAAACTAAAATCTCCGAAATTCATATACTGTTTTCTAATTTTTAAGATAATTTAACATCTAAATTAAACTATCTTCCAATAAAATATGCAACTGTGCTTAGAAGCAGAAAATGATCAAAATTCATGGAAATTTTTTGCATGTTGCTAAAATTTTCATTTTTCTTTTTTAAAGTTTAGAATTTTTCAAAATTTCAAACTGCAATTATTACCAGCATAACAGGTCGTTATTGAATTTTAACAGCGAGTAACAGATTCCTTATCCCTCACATCGCAACAATTGTTATGTAAATGAGCATTTATTTGTTAGAGATTTCTTGTTGTCGTATATACCGATACTTGGAGCTCTAAGTGCTTCCAACATCGGGAAGTTGCAACAGTAGGTAAAAGAAAAGAGAAGCAACTTCAAAAAACCATAAGAAAAATGGTAATGTCGGCACTCATTTTCTCTCTATCATTTTTCCTTCTTTTTTTGCAATAAATTAAAGGGGAAATATTAAATGATTTAAGGAGATATGAATAAAAGAGTGGGAAAACAATTTTTTTCAATCCTGGAAAAACTGAAAATGTTAAAATTTTTGTAAAAATGCTCGTGTGTGGCCTCTTCCTCATCCCTCACATCGCAACAATTGTTATGTAAATGAGCATTTATTTGTTACAGAATTCTTGTTGTCGTATCCATCGATACCTGTCACCTTTTCGCATTCCGTCTCATTATCTTTCTAAGAGGGGTCAAAAGAGTTAGTAGGCAGAAAAGTGAACTGTCTAAAAAAAAAAGAAGGAAAAAAGTTGAAAAATTCTTTTCAGACATTCGTCTAACCCGTTATTGGCTTTTGTTTGGACCTCACACAGTTCACAGTATGATATAACATGACCGTACAACTATTTCATACTTCCAAATTACTACCTTTTATTTCCCGGATTGTTGCCTATCGAGGTGAAAATACCTATTTCTAGAGCTTCAGAAAACGTTTCCGACTAATTATTATGCAAATTACTTTGACCCAATACAAAGAAATACAAAGAGAAAAATTGTCATTTACTTTATACTTATACGACTACTACCATTGCTATTACTATTACTGCCAACTACACTAACACCTATAAAAATTTAATGTCCTTCAACCATAGCAACCATAGTTAATATTTTGAATAAATTACGTTAACAGTTCATAATATTCCCATACTTGATGCCTTTTTTTGGTATGAAAATTTCATGTATATAATATGTACCACATTATTAATACTACCGTTGCTATCAGATGTTCCACTAATACATCCGTTTTCGACAATTTCCTTAATCCGCTTCATCAATCAACAGAATGATGAACGCTTTGCTTATTAATTCTTAGCAAGAGGATATCCGTTATCATTAAAAATGTTAAAATATTCAAAAAAAAATGTCTCAAAAAGCGGTAATACTTTTGTATCATTTCATTCCAACAAATCTTTCATCATTATCTTTTCTATTCTTTCATGTATATGCAAATAAAAATTTCTTTGTCACTAATTAATGCTATCAAATATTATTAAATGAAAATCTGTGAGAAGAAAAATAATTAGCAACACTAATATATGACATAAGATGATAAGATAAACATGCTTTTTAAAATTATATATGTATTATTTTGTCTGTTCTCAATTTTAGCCACTTTTTTTCTAGTATCTGTGCTTGCTTATCCCTTCATCTCTCTCATCCATCCTTCTCCCATTCCATTTCTACTGCAAACAATGGTACCAGGGTACCAAGGCTGGTGGCAAGCAAACAACCCCAATACCTTTCTAATGAGAAATTCACCGGAACAAAAATGTGGGATAAGGGTGAATAGGGTCGAACGGGACATAGGTTAGAAAGGGAACAAGGGAAGACGATGAAAAGGGCAAACGTAACTCATCCTCTCCCCTGTTTTTCCATCCATTTATTTTTCCACTTTTTTTAAGTCCTCCGTTCCTCTTTTAACTAACAAATCACAACAACGGAAGGAAAAAAGGGATGAGGAAAAACGGGAATATAAGAAGGGAGAAGGAGGGGTGGAGGAATTACTGAATTAAAACGATTTCGAACACTCACGAAAAGGCTTGGTTCTTGGGAACGGTAACCTACTACTACTACAACAGCAACTACTACTATTACCATTACTATTTGTCCTACCCGCAGATGCTCCACGACCGAATAATTACCATTTAAAAAAATGCAATGAAGCGTGCGAACTACTTCGGACAACGGACACCAACTTCCAGGAATGGAGAACACCTATTGCATAATAGTATTGTCATCCTCATCTTTTGCATATTTCATTCAAACATTCCAATGGACAACTTTGATAATAGTGAATCTAGATATTCCAAGGAATAAAATTGGCCTGACTAAAAAGTGAAGCTCATCTTGAAAGCCTCTTTCAGATATATAAGATATTAAATATATTTATTTATTAAAAAAATAAGATTATAGAAATCTCCAATGCATGGTATTACAATTTCCCGCTTCATCTACTTACTTCATCAATCCTCCTTTTCACTTAAATCATTCTTTCTGTGATACTCGTAGAGAAGAATCTCGAAAAAAGCAGTTTTGCTTTTTTCCATAGAATTCGGTTTCCTTCTAGAAGTTGTGGGGAACTTCTTTAACCCCAATAACTAAAGTAAGTGAAGAAGTCTTATCAGCAAACTAAGAATATTTTTCGGACACTCAATCAAAAGATAAGAGATATGTGGAACCGTAATAAATAACGAGGATACTCTTTGCTTCAAATGATTCCAATGTTTTTGTAATGCAATGGCAATATCCAAAGTCTCCTATCCTGTTACAAGTTATGAACGAAATATGTCCAAATAATAAAATGTAATATGAGTAATTTACAAATTTTGTGTTACATATGTTGGAAATTGCAATTCATGCGGAGTTTGGAAAAAGAATTTTTATGCCTTTTTGGCCAAAACTATCAATGATTTACGGAAGTTCAAATTCTTTTCATGAATACAGTTATCTGTGTCCGTAGAATGAAACAACAATCAAATGAACTTACCCATTTGTATCCGATGTGCTGCAATGCGGCTATCCTCTGATAACGGATGTAGAGCACTATATCGAGCTGCAACCTGATCGAGAAAATCGAGTGCTGTCGATGTTGAAACATCCCAATTTAATTTATTTAACACCAGCAACTCTCCTTGCTGAAATAACTCAACAACTTTAATTTATTCTTTAATCTACTGAAAATATATATGAACCTTGATTTTTCGAGAGGAATTTCCCTGATTTTAATCCGCTTGAAATCAACCAATTTCACTACGAAAAAATCCATATTTCTTCAACAAATCTAATTTAAGGCTCGAAAAGCTAGAGGAAAAAAAACATGAGAAAAAAATGAAAATTTTTCATGATTACCAAAATTTGATCCATACGTACTGCACCATCCGTGTAGTAAGCAATTCTTTCAGCATTCAACGGTTGTGGTGCTTTCACTTTACTTGATACAAATAAACATGCACCGGCTAATGCTTGCAAATTGTTACGATGAAACGACTGAACACTTAGAAAACGATCCACTAATGAAACTGCTAGTAAGAAAACATCGGGTTCACAGTATTCCTCTTTACATACCTGAAAGGCATATATGTATGGTAAATGAAGGAATTATCATCAATTGTCAGTGAGAATTATTGCTATCAATTTGATCGGCGTCTTTCTTTTTTCTATTACCATCTGCTGTTCTTAGGAACATAATTAATTTTAAATTGGTCATTTTAAATTAAAAACTAATAATTTTCAGAAGTTGTAAATATTCCTCAGATGGGAAATTCAAATTAAAAAACAGAATCAAATTTAAGACTGTGTTAACTCACATCATAGATCCATTCAACCACTTGCTGCCGATGATGTGCTGTTACATCCATTTGAACACTTAGAAAACAATTTCCATGCATCGGCTTCATACTTTGTGCCTTGAACATACTTTCTAAGCAACGGTCATCCTGCAAATCATTTAGCAATATATATAGTTATCATAATTTTCCCGAGAATTTCTAAAAATCAATTACTTCCAGTGCATTATTTCATCTTTTAAAATCAAGAAATTTTGCACATTTTCAACAATACTATCGAATGATTTTTAAAGCGTACGCAATGAACAGTTTTATCTGCTAGAGGAAGAACACTTGGCCATTGAGCGACATTCAAACGATCCGTTGTTGACCTCTTCCTGTTCACCGGTATCTGCAATAAAATTGAATTGAAAAAAATTTTTTTTAATAAATTTATATAAACGAGCGTTTTCGATCAAATTGTCGAGGCCAAATTTTCTTTTGCTTATAACAATTTATTCGTTTCCGGGTCATCACTTGAATTGATTAATCCATTATTTATGCTTATTTGATATTCAACTAAACCAACCAACCCTTATTCTAATACAATAAGGATAAACCAAAAACGACAGACTACATTGTGACCAAACTTCTTGAACTAATTTGATAAGCTATCGGCTATCGGATAACCGTTCCTGATGAATAATTTCAAAATTCCAAGTGTGAACAAATTCGCAAACCTGCCCAAGAAGCAATTTCATAACATCGTTCGGTGATGATTGCCGAAGACCTATATCACTTTTAGTTGCACGACGACGAAGTTGTGATTGTTGTTGTTGTTGTTGTCGCGATGATGGTGCTGATGTTGATGCGGAATTGATACTTCGTGTTATTGATGGTGCAGAAGCGGTTGGTGCTGTTGTCGTTGCGACAATTCCCCCAAATCTTGCCGGTGCCGAAGATGTTGACGGTGACTCGGTGAGAAATTCAGTACATCGAAAATTTTCCATTTGCTAATATTTGATTGATAATAGCAAAGAATATCTCAAGAATAACCAGAAGTACCAGAATCTTGTTGAACAGCTAACAATTTCTGGAGTTGTATCGATCAGTAGTAGAAGACAATATCAGATATACGTATGTGTGGAAGTCGACGCACTTGCGCCCGTGTATTGCGCACACGCGCTTAGGCGCCAACTACCACACACCACACTTGTTCGACTGGCAATTTTCTTCAGTGGAATATTTTGTGGGATGATGATAAGTGCGGAATTTTGAAATTCAGGATATTGTACCACTGAAAGTTCGGAAGATTTGGCATATTCCCGGATTATACAATAATACACGTTACATGCCCAATTAAAGCTGAGCGTAGCGTTACTACGTGACCGGGTGTAGCTACTGTCATTCGATGTGATACAATTAACATGTCATAAACTGATATTCTGATATGAGATCTGATAATACGACAACGTAAAAAATACTGAATATTTTACTTATCATTATATTACGAAGGAAGCAAACTGATAAGAGCATAATAAAACATTCAACTTCTGCTCTAAAATTCCCGCTTCATAATATCTTATCAAGTGTTAGTTAATTTCGATTTTTTTAGGAAAGCAATTACAGTATTCTCATATATACTTTCCAATGATAGGAAGCAGCATTCTGCATTCATCCGAATGATCGGCGAGAAATAATTAACTTGTATCGGCAGTACTTGGTAAGCATTTAGCAAATACAATTATGAAATTTACTGCTTGCATTGACCTACAGACATGCGCGTATGGAAGGTAGTAGATATATAGGTGGATAGATAAACAAACAATAATAAATAAAACTTAAATTCAAGAATTTGATAAAATCCATCACAAAAAAATATGAAGATATAATAGAATAAAGTGAAGCGATAGTCAGAAGATGAAAAAAGAAATTAAGACTTCAAATTTCATGCAGAATAATCATGTATAGGACTTATTCGCTTAAAAATGTAAGAGTGAAAATTTTGGAGTTCAAGAAAAAAATTGATCAGAATTTTGAATATATGATCTAAAAATTCCGGAACTTTCCTGCAAAAATTGTTATGAAATATAATATTATAAATTCTATTCCAAAGGAAAAAAATTCAACTTTCGGGTGGAATAACACAAATATACCTTTATATTTTATTGCATTAACCTCCGTTCCGGTAAACCCAATTATTCAGAATGAGAAAGATGCTTTTTACTTGTCCAACCGATGATCTTGTAATGCTCGACTACAAGGAATAATTAGGACGTGTTGATATATAATGCCCTATGACCCGAACAAAGTATGAATGTTGTCGACGCTATTAGCAAACATGCAAATGTATGTTGCAATATGAAACATGCAATGTTCGCGAATAACATTGCAAAAGAAAAGGACTAAGCAGAAGACTAAACAGAGAGAAAAAGAGCAAGAGAGAGAGAGAAAAAAAGAAAAATGCAAAAGTTTTGCAAACTATCACTTAAAAAATTTGGGAACATTTGAATATACATGTATCATCACATTTATCCCATTTTATCTACCTTTTTTAAAATTCCTACGAAGCCTTACAAAAATAAAAGTATAAGTAATGAAAATTGAAAAATGAATAAAATCAAAAATTATAACAATTCAATTTACAGTGAAAAAGTTTGTTGCTAGTAATAAATAATGAGATGAAGACAACGGTTTAATCAAACGACCGATCAATTATAAATCTATTTTTGAAATTATTTTTGAAAAAGAAATTACTTTCATTTTCATTACATAATTTTTTTATCATTTTGAATTATATTAATTAGCAATTATTGCAACAAATATAATTATCAATTCATTTGATGAAAAGTAAGAAGAATAGGAAGATAAGGAAAATAGATAAGGAATTAAATAAGATAATTTGAAATGAATCACTTATATATATACACACACACACACAATATAAATCATATATAGTAATTATAAATCTTTTAATAAAAATAAAAATGAGAAATGAAAATGGGAAAAGCAAATAGTGTAGAATAGAATAGAATAGAATAGAATGAATGAATGAATGAAAGGGATAAATGGAAAAGGTCAACGTTCAAATAGGGATAATAGAAGAGATTGGCTGTTCAGTGGTATAGATGAAAAACGATGAGAGAAGGAAAAGGGCGGTAATTGGTAGTAGGTTAATAATAGAAAAATTTTCCCTATCTACCGCTGGTACTTTCATTTCTTGAATAATATATACTATTGATAGCAGTGCTGCATTCCATCATCTAATTCATTTTCATCAGCTGATAACGACTGATTCTCTATTTCACAACTTTATTAACAATATAATGAGATTGGGGATATGATGTTGATGATGATGATGATGATGATATGATATGTAGATGATGATTCCTGAACGGAAACGAGAATGATTCTTTCCAAATAGAATAACTTTGGTATAAATATTTCTTAAAATGAATCATTTTTTCTTTCTCTTTGTTTTATTAAATTTGGGAAATGAGAAATTAAGAAATAATTCATGGGGAATTTCAAATGTGAATAAATTATACTAAAAAAAAAAATATTATGAGATATTAGAGCTTGATTTAATGTTTTTATGAATTCGATAAAGAACGTATTTAGAAATGACTGTCATCTGATAGAAATCACGAAAATGTAGAAATTCGGAAAAACCATCGAATATTCAATTATTTAACATAACATAAAAATAGAGATCAAACTGAAAACCGAGGATGATCGTTAAAGTTTGATCATTATTTTATTAATGGTACGAAAACAATGATGTTGTTTCAAGTGTTTATTCTTGAAAGAAATATAAATCAGTACGTTGGATCAGTTTAACTCAATTATCACTACAGATGGATGTTTCTGATTTACTTGAAAATTTCCGGGCAATAATCAGTATGATTAAATTGATAACATCGATATGTATGAGATGAAATTTCTACAAGAGGAAACTTTTTGATGTAAAAAGCTAGATTTTAATTCATCAGTACTGTTTGATGATCGAAAGTAATTTCAGAAGTAGAAAAAAATAGTGATGAAGAATAATGATGATTGATAAAGCTACTCTTAGAATTGTAAAATTTACTAAAACTAAATTAATTTATTGAATTACAAAAATTTACTAAAAGTCTTCAATTAGTAAATATGTTAATTTATATGTGAATGAAGCAATAGTGATTACGTTCTTAATACTAGATGCATTTTTCTTTTTTTAATTTAATTTTAAAATGATAGAAAGGAAAAAGAAAGAAAGAAAGAATAAGAAACAAGGAAATTAATTATTCAATAATTTTCATATGTTTAAAAGCAAAAATTTTAATACTCGAGATAAGTCATTTAAAAATATTTGATTTAAATCCTTAAAAAATGATATTCACTAGAAGATAAGAGTTAACAGTGTTAATTTATTCTTTAATTATTTATTTTTGCAGACAAAAAATCTCTTAATTTATGAAATATCTTCTGTTTTTCTCTTCACATACCTAAAAAAATGATTAACAAACAAAGGTAAAATAGAGAGTTTGCAAAAAATTTCAAAAATACGAGATATGATATGACAGTAATATTATCGTAGTAATCTCATAAATCTTTTTTTTTTCAAATAACTCTCATAAAGCCTGAGATACATATATGACCCTTCACCCTAAGCAAAAAACGCAATCAGCTTGACCCTAACTAACCTTACCCTTCTTCGCCTTCGTTACCTATTACTGTCGAAACACCGCGGATTTATAGGATGAAAACAACATGGATTTAATGCGGCCTCTACCCCAGAATAAACCTACAAAATCTCACTGTGTATCTTATAATTTCTTGGCTAGAAATGTTCCATATTATTTTTTCCAATTGATCCATTTTTTATACAATATTTAAGGATGGTTTAATTGAAAGTTAGATTTAAAATCTTCATTTTAAGAAAAAATTTTCTAAATTTGTGAAAATTCGAAATTAAATTTACCTACCCAATGTTTCTTGTTCATTAAGTTATCTAGTCTCAATTTAATTAGTTTACCTTGGAATTAATTACCTAAAGTCAAATCAAGAAGTCACTCAATCAATCAATCATTCTATCTATATATATATAAGAAGGGTAAAACAAACAAAACAAAACATGAAAATATTAATAGAAACAAAAAATTAGAAAGTATAAATTTCTCCTGGAATTATACAATTTATATTATCTGCAAAAATTAGATAATCGAATTTGAACTTGTTTTCGAAATTATAAAAAGTTGAATTCCATATGAATTAAAAGGTTTTTAAAAAAATTAAAGAAAGATAAAAGATTTTTTTGAAATTCAATAATTAAATTTTTCCATCAATAAAATATTCATAAAAGTATTCCACTCATACTAAACTTCTTCCGGATTATTATTTTCAAAGAAATTATGCATGCAAAATTTCGATCTTCCGATAAAAATACTATATCACAGCTAATATGATAGGCTAAAATCAGTTAAGAAAAGTTGCGCAAGAACCATTTTCTCCCAACATCCTATTCGTAATAGCTCAATTTCCCGTCTCAATTGTGCCTGTCGGTTTGGGTGAACTGACGGCGGACAGTTCGTTGCAATTATTCGGTTTTTCGGAGGCGGTACACGGGGCGGAGCAGTCCTACCATCCGTTGATCTCTGTCGCCATTGTGTCACCACCCTTCTTCGTACCGTCTTCATCCTATCTCCAACTTTCCTCTGTTCCTCCTCCCCTCTCCCTTTCTCACATCAAAATCATCCAAAATATCATCACCTATCATCAGAATCCTCGCGCATTATCAACACTACTACCTCATTGGGGCGGTTAACTCTTTCATGTACTTTCGAAATATTCTGTCATATCCTGATGAAAAGCTTGCATAAAATAACATATGTTAAACTTTGAAGATATGAAAGAAGGTATATATCAATATTTATATACCCTCTATATCCTACATCTATTATAACTCTACCCAAGAATTATGGCACTACAATACTTAGTAGCAACGATTGATAGCTTTAAGCTTCGCAACTTCTGCTTTGTTCAATTTAAAAATGGAAATGTAAAAGGAAGATATAAATGAAAAATGTTAAATTTGAAATAGCAAATGGAATAATCCATAATTTATCGGTTTTAAATTGGAACAGTTTTAACTCTGCAATTTTGTCTACCCAAAAATATTCCTTACATTTATTTCTTCCTTTTCTAAAATTTCAAAATAATAGCTAATCATTAAATTGTTATAATTTTTCACATATATTCATAACATTTATCAGTTATCATTTATAGTAGAAAAATAAATTAAATAAAAATTAATTGAATTTTTTGAATCAAAAATAGAAATATGTTTATATTGTATATTGTATTTTACAGTAATTTCAATATTTGAAAATGTGAGAGATAAAAATTTATTTAATTACCTATTATTAGCCTATCATAGGAATGAATGCGTAGAAGATAGGAAGTGGAAAAGATAAAAGAAGCGAAACAATTTCGATTTAGTAACATACGACAATCTATCACATTCTAATACAAAATTTGCAGCTGAAATAAACGATCAAACAGATTAACTTTTTCTTTTTGAAAAACAAAAGGAGAAGATTTAAATCAAAAAAGTCGGTAAAATGTTCCATTTGGAGGAAGGACGAAGATTGAAAACAAAAATTCTCATCACAATGTGATCGATGATGTAAGGAGACATCTGCTTATACATACATTACTTTATCAGCATTAGAATTTCAATTTTTAAATCTAAATTTAAATTTTTAAAAATTCTTCAATAGCTTTATGTTTTGAAGAAGAGGAAGAAAATATGGTTGAAATTTGCAGCTAAATTTGAAATCGGTGAAATTTCTCAGTTCAGCCATTAATTTTACCATCTTATCAAACTCATTTCATTTCATGCAAATTTGTGATAATTCATTAGTTAATCAAATTATTGCAATAAATTTAATTGTAAATTTAATTAGCAATATATTGAAATGTAAAAATTGAAACAAAAATAATCATTCAACCTGAAATTATTTGGGTTTTAATTTTCTTCCTAAACAATTTCATTTCTATAATGAAATGAATTGTTCACAAATTCCAGCATATATATTATAATTATTCGCTATATTTAGTAATGGCAATAATTTGTTGTATATAAATATTTCATTATCTCAAAATATTATTGCAAAGTATAACTATATATGTTATAAGTTAACATTCCTCCTTTATTCTACCTCTTTCATTTTTTGAAAATACATTTGCTCTAACGATTTCCTTCTCTATTTGATTTATTTGTTTATCGTATAAAATTAATTCATAACAAAATTTAATTTAGAATGTCTTTAAATAGCTGATAAGTTGTTTATCAATAACTGATAAGTTGAAATAATTATGGGATAATTTTTCATCTTTTTTTTTAGTTATGATAGCAATACAGAACAAAGATTCATATGATTATTTAACATTCTTTGTATGAAATAATCAGCATCACTTTTAATCATTTTCATCGGTTGTCAACTGTCTCAACAATTTCTCTTATCACTATTTCATATTTTTCTTCTTTTCTTTTTTTTCATTTTTACTTCTTTGTAAAATATTTTATAATTTATAATCAATGTTTTCTTTTTCATTCATTTATATTATTATATCTATTGGAATTAACATAACTTTTATTTGAGCAAAAAACTTTAAAATTAATTTATCAGTATGTTTTGATTTAACTTTTGTTAGAATAATATTTAGATACTGATGATATATTTATAATGATATCATTAAATATCATAAATTAATCAGTCATTAACCTTATGCCGAAAAATTGAAATGATAAAATCGAAAAGTTAATTGCATCATTAATACACATTTAATAGTGAATATAATGATACAATGAATATAATGATAATATTTCAAAAATTTTTAACAATTTCAATAAATTATATCAGCATAAGAAATTGTATTTGCGAAAATAATTATTATTTAAATATTACTATTACGGTAATTCGAAATATTACTATTACAATTACAATTATTCAAATATTACTATTACAATTATTCAAATATTATTATAATTATTCAAAATATTACTATTACAATTATTCATATAATACTATTACAATTATTCGAAATATTACTATTATAATTATTCAAATATTATTATTACAATTCTTTCGTTCACTTTCACAAACATTACATAATGGTAAATTTCATTAGAATGTATGAATCAGAATAGTATATATAATGGAAGATTATGTGTCTATAACTAATTTTATTTCCTTACAGTAAACTATCATTGCCATTTTAAATATTATAAAATAATTAATTAAGCTAAAACTATTAGATGCTATCATTAGCATTTTAAATATTATAAAATAATTTAAAAATAAATAAATAAATAGATAGAACATAATCTATTGGATTAGATCAGCTCTATGTTTTCCTTTTTTAAAAATAATAACTTAACCAAAAGAAAAATTAATCATCAACTCATGTGATATTATCATATCTAATGATCAAAGATTATGTCACATATGTCCTATCTATCCTGTTTATCCAAATTATTTCATTTTTCATTTCAATAAACGAAAAGAGAAAGAAGAAGAAATTGAAATTCTCGTTTTTCTTTTTTAAATAAAATTCAAAATTTTAAATTTTTCCAACAGAAAACGAAAAAGTTCAAAATTTTTTTAAATGCGAAAAAAAAAAAGGAAAAGATAAATTGGTTGTGAAAAAGATTTGTTATATCTGATAATATAAAATACTCTAACAAATACTATTAGTTATAGTATTAGTAGTGATAATGATCAAATTTAAAATTTCGAAAAAACAACAAACAAAAAAATTAGTATTGGTGACAGATGACAAGAAATTTATTTTCAACAAAGAAAAGCAAAATGCTGCTATTCCACATTTTCATCCTATTTTCGACAATTTTTTCTTTTAATTAAAAAAAAAAAAATTTTAACATTAATTGAAAAGATTTTCGCTATTGTTTCAATCGTAATTTAATGAAATATATTTTGGTGTCAAAATGAAGTATGATGATGACATTCCTTTCTCTTATTTTTACCTATTCGCCTTCCCACACACGTGTGGTCACATCTTTTTTCAAAACTTCTTCACTGTACTTTTTTCGCAGCAGGAAAAAAAAAGGTCATCTAACCTCTTTGAAAATAACCCGAAGGGAAAGAGTAACATTCTTTGTTATTAACAAATTTTAGAAATTAAAGAAAAAAAGAAATGAAATTGAAAATCGTATCCATGATCAGGCTAATTTGAAATATCTTTATTGACAGTACAGTAAGATAAAGATAAAGGTTTTTCTTTTGTCAGTCAAAATATGAAAGTTAATTAATAAATTATTTATTAGTAAGTAATAAATTAATAGTAAATTTTAGTATTACTTAAGTTAAAAATTATTAATTGAAATTGAGATTTTTTTTAATCCAAAAGTAACAAAACTTTAAAGTAAAATAAAACTTTTTTTGTTAATTAAAAGTTTCAAAAATTAATTAATTGTAAATCAATTTAAATTTTGATAATTTTGGATTAAAAAATTTTGATATAAGTTGAATTGTTTCAAGATAAAAAACTTCAAATTTCAAAATTGCAAATTTCTTACTAATTTTTAATGTTTCATCAAATTAAGAAGTTAATTGTTCCTACTATATTTATACGAGTCAATTGATAAGTTGATAATTCCTTTTAATTTATGATATTTTAATTAAGCAATATTAATGTAAATTAAATGGCTGTGCAATAAAAATTTTCAAATCCTAAAATTAAGAACACTTAATGGCACCCAATTTTTTTGATTATTAATTACTGAAATGTTTTTATGCTCCAAAAATAAAGAGACAATTTTTTCAATGTCAAATTATGGTAATAATTCATTACTCTTCATTAATTAAAATCATTACATATTACTAGCCTATTACGATTGCTTGAAGTAATAATTCATTACTCATCATTAATTAAATCATTACATATCACTAGCCTATTACGATTGTGCATAATATCATTTTTGTTTTACCACAGCTTAAGCATTATACTAATTAATTAATTGGCTGATAGAGTGGAATGTTTCAATTAATACTTCATTAACTTAAGCATATCACAAGTTAACTTCTCAAATGAACTCTAACTAATATCAAATGATAAATTATTGATTTGCACAATTTGGCGTATACGAATTGATTCGTTTAATTATTTTTAAATTCATTAGTTTTGAATTGTTCAATCAAATTAAATATTATATCAAATGAAACCTTTAAAAACAAAAAGATGAATCTTTCAGAAATTTATTTCATCAAAATATGTCAAATATATTTTTACTACGAATTTGTTTTGGAAAGATATTTTTTACTACGAATATCAGTGATAATATTTAAAGCCTGTGATAAAATTTATTTTAAAATATTTGATTAGTTTTTCTAAATAAATTCGTTTAAGCGGCTTCTTGAAAAATGCAATATGATAAAAATGTTGTTTATTTAATTGGACAAATTTATTTATTATTTAATTATTTAAAATTTAAAATTATTTAATTTGATGATATGCTTGATAATATTATCATTTCATGTCTTCCAATTTGCATTTTTGTTTCCTTCAATATTTGATTATTTCTGTTCAGTTTATTTGCAGCATTTATTCTTGTTATCTTTTAATTATCATTTAAATTTAAATGATCGATTTTATTAATTTTTTGAAAGGAGAAGAATTTAATTCATTGTTCAATTATTTAGTCTTTAATAGAAGTTTTTACAATTACTTCATTCTAAGGTATCGTAAAATAGTGTGCATAATAATTTAATATTATTTAATTCATACCAGAATTTTTATCAAATATAAGCACATATCAGATATCATTATCAATAGAAGTTTTCAGAAGAAAAGATGATAAAATTAACTCACATATTCTCTTTCTTATTTATATTTACGCATATTTATTTATTTACTTTTAACGATTGATAAAGATTTTAGTAAATATCAAATTATGGTAAAAAATTTTTTTACAAATATAGAAATGATTGCTGTAATTAGTTAATTAACCAGTTATGTTTAGTAATTTTAATTTCCCCCTTTTCTAACATTAGTACCGTTTCTTCGTTCATATATTATAATTTTTAGGCCATTTAAGTAACAATTATTGATCGATTTCGTATTAAGTAAGGGTGGATTTTTAGGCTATTTAAGTAAGAATTAATAATCAATTTCGCATTTAGTAAGGAATGATTTTTAAGCTATTTAAGTAAGAATTAATAATTAATTTCGTATTAAGTGAGGATTAATAAGAAATCCATTAGAAGTGTATGTGTTGAAATATATCGTTAAAATAAATTTTAATAAAATCTTTAAAAGATCTTAATGGTAATTAATTGCCTTAAATACCTATAAATATATTTCAAATAAGAAATTAAATTATTGTACAAAAAAAAAACAATACGATAGTAATTTTCAAAATTTCACTCATTCATTTTGCTAAAATTTTTCTTATCAAAAAATCTCAACAAACAATAAATAATCATATCAACAAAATAAAGATAAACACGCATAGTTTAAACTAAAACAAGACAGAGAAAAAAAAAATTTGTAGACGAGCGAGAAATTATAGTAAAAAAGGTTTGTTGACCTTTTCCACGTTGAAAGAGCTCTTTGAACAAAATCATACATTATAAATTACAATGTACAGCTTTCTACTACTATTTCCTCAAAATAGCTTCTCAACGAGAAAGAAAGAAAAATATTTGTTTATTTTTTCTTTGCAAATATTTCAAAAATTCGTAAAGAATTTGGTAATTAATATTTTTGCAAAAATAAGCGATATCAAAAATCAATAATTCATATACTTATTCGATTAATTATATGATATAATTCATATAATTATTAGATTAATTATATGATATAATTTATATAATTATTATATTAATTGAAAAATTAGTAAAGAATTTGAAAAAAAAAAAGAAGCATTTGGTAATTAATATCATGCAAAATAAGCGATATCAAAAATCAATAATTCATATACTTATTCGATTAATTATATGATATAATTCATATAATTATTATATTAATTGAAAATTTAGTAAAGAATTTGAATAAAAAAAAAAGAAGAAACATTTGGTTATTAATATTTTGCAAAATAAACGATATCAAAAATCAATAATTCATATACTTATTCGATTAATTATATGATATAATTTATATAATTATTATATTAATTATATGATAATATGTAAATAATAAAAATTAGTGAAGAATTGATTTGTTTTTCCTTTTTCATTCGATCGTTAATTTTTATTACTTTCTATTCGATATGCTTTTTTTCCTCTCTCATCTCTATCATTTTTTTTCATTCTTTTCTTCCTTTTCTTTTCTTTTATTTTTCATTCTATCAATAACAATAATAACTAAAAAAAAGGATTTCAATAAAAAAAGCTTTAAAATATGCTGGAATGTATGGATGATGCATACATATGATAGAAGAAATATCTATTTTTTAAAGATAGAAAGGAAAAAGGGGAAGGAATGAAAAGGAAAAGGAAAAGAGGAGGATGAAAATGGAGAATGAAAAGGAGAATGAAAAAGGAGAAGGAAAAAGGCGAAGGAAAAAGGAGAATGAAAAAGGAGAAAAGAAAGGTATGAAATGATATATGATATGATTATCATCCGTTCCTCTCGCGATCTCTTCCAGTATAGTATTAGATGTATTACTAAGGATATATATTATTATTATTCATTTAAAGGGCTCGTAATCGAAATAACACTTCGAAAAATTATCATATTTCTATTATAAGGCTTAATTAATAGATGGAATGGATTGATCGATCATTGAAAGAGAAAGGGAGAGAGAGAGGAAGAGAGGGAAAGAAAGGAGGAACAAAAAGAAAAGGTTTCTTTTTATTTGTTTATTTATTTATTTATTTATTTGTTTACTTTTTGTTTTGTTTTTTTCTAACGAAGAAATCTGAAAAAAATAAGTGTAAAAAAGAGTGGGTGTAAAAAATATCAAAAAAAGAGGAGGAGTTTTTAATGGATAAAAGAAAATGTGATATGATATGATATGATATGATATAATATGATACGACATGATATGATATTATTTCGGATAGGACAAAAAGAAATTTTAACCAACTAAGTTTTTCGTTTCTTTATTTCAGTAGTAAAAGTTTTGAAATATATGTTTCCATCTATTAATCATTGTTATGTTGAAATATTATAAGAACCCATATATCATCGCATCTGATAGTATGTTGCATAATAATTTTCAATTTGAAATTTTTGATTTTTATTTCATTTTTTTTGTTCTTCAAATTGGCTATCAAAAAAATAAAACAAAAAGAAATTAATTGAAATAATTCTATTAGTATTATAAAAAATAGTAATAAGTAGAAATTTAGAGATTATAATTAATTTTTATTTTTAAAACATTCATTCCATTTTATGATACATTGATAATAATATAATTAAATTAAGCATTTAGTTTTATAAAATTATTTGATTATTTTCTACACGATATTTCTCTAACATTATTGGAAAACAAAATAGCGTTATATAATCGTCTATTATTGATTGTACTGATCAATTTATTTATTGTTTGATATTCCGGAATACCGATCAGGAATAAGTTCAAAAAAAAAACAATAAATTTCAATTTGATTTTTATGAACAATTTTAAATAATGAAATTCTACAGAAATTTTGAAATACTTTTTTCTTTATTAATAAAAAGTTTTTCGATCAGAAATAATTGAATTGAATAACGTGTCAGTGACGATTTCATAGTCTCAAAATTTTACTAAGAAAATTTATTAGCATAATTTATTAACATAATTAATCATTAGCGTTAAGATATAAGAAGAAATAATTCAGCAATTTCACAATGCACTTCACTAATTAGTAACTAGAATTTTATGGTGGAAAAAATTTTTTGAAATAAATTAAAATTTTCAAAAAAAAAAAATCGATCATTTCATCGGCATAGAAAATGTATATTTAGTGTAATATAATCTTTCCTGATAATATGTATCACTTGTCATTGATTACAATTACGTGCATATCAATACCTGATAATTAATAATAAGTGATAATTATTAATTGAATTTTCGTGAAACAATTCAAATAAGTGTGAAATTAATAATATTTCGTAAAATGTACATAAAGTTGAAGCGAAAAAAAAATTGCTAAATTCATCGATTAGAAATTATGTATAATTTTATGACAAAAATGAATATTTACTAGCATAATTAACTATCAACGAAAAGTCTAGTAATGGTTACTGTATTTTCAAAATTAAACATTTGGTGATGGAGAAAGATTTAATAATTAATTAATCAATATTGGTTTAGTAAATTATAATTTGAAACAATTAAACATTTGATGATGCAAAAGATTTAATAATTAATTAATCAATCAATATCAGTTTAGTAGTTTACAAATTGAAACTTTTCGAATATGTACATTGATAATGTTGTTGTGATATTTCGCAATTAAAAATTTTTTGAGTAATAATATCACCTTGTCATATTTCGCGCAAAATAAGAATAAAGCGAAGAAAATTAGGTCAACATATGAAGCAGCTGAAAGTTACGCAATTTTGTCCTATTCATAACCATTAACCAGTAGTTGTGTGTACTTACTGACTATTGTTATAAGCCGCGAACTTCTCCCACAGGTGGAATTTTTTTGACCGTTTGCGCAATAATCATCATCATCAGCAAGACAGGGAAAACGATCTCTTACTGAATGATCATAAATTGCCGGAAAAGAAAAGAGAAAAAAAAGGGAATGGAATGAGAGACAAGAGGGGGGGGGGAACCGGTGAGATTTGAGCGGAATAAGGGAAGAAGCTATCAGTTGTGATTTTTATGGACACCGGCGCCTAACCAATTGTTTGTCTAAGGGTATTATAGCAGTGCCGCTATTTGATTTTTTAGTGATTGCTATGATGGGTGAATAGTCCGTTATAGCTGACACTAATTATGTACATTATACATAATTTTTTTCAAAAAGAACAAGTATTGATTATGTATTTTATGGTATATATACATTTATGCTATGAATAAGATCTATGAACTATTTTTCTGAATATCTATGATTCAAAAATTAGGTGAAGTTTTAAGAATGTTTAGTTTTGGATAAATTTTTAAGGGAAAAAAAATAACGGAATGATTTGATGGAAATGGTTGATAACGATGAATTATATTAAAAATCACTTTTGATAACGATGATAACAACAATAACAATAGCAATAAACGATAACAACAATAACAACAACAATAGCAATAATGATATGTCAAAAATTTATGGATTAAATTGAATTCAATAAACATATAACAATTACAAAATTATCAACAAAAATTATCATAACAGTTTCGATTGAAAAAAAAAAAACAACAACAACAACAATAACCAACAACAATAACAATAATAAAAGCAATAACAAATAGCAACAGTTTATTGTTTATTAATAAAGTATTGTTACAACGAGTAAATAACCGAGGGAAAATATAGAATAGTGACAAATATATAGTGATAAATAATAGTGACAAATATATAGTGATAAATAATAGTGACAAATACAAACAATGACAAATATATATTTTGTAATTAATGGAAGAAGTAATTAAAAGTTAAAAAAATTTTTTCGTAAAAAATTTCAACGAAAGAAATAATAGAGCTATTTTCATCGCATTTAGTAAATTTGAACAACAAATGCTTGATTATACCATTATTCAAATTTCAGTTTTTATTTGAATTAATTTCTAATTTCGAAAATTTATACTGAAACATGAATTTAGGTAAGTTGAAAATTGTACTAATCAATTATTTATATGTTTAAGCATTCTTTTATTGTTTTATATTAGCACTTATTTTCTTATAAAATTAAATCAAAAAAAAAAAATGTTTCGATTAAAATTTTTATTCAAATCAAATTGTTTTCTTATATTTACGAATTATAGAACAATCCTGAAGTGAAAAAAACTAATAAAACAGCTTTTTGTTAATTGCAAAATTTAAAAAATCTAAACTTTAGATCAACCTTTTAAAATACTAATTATTATTAATTAATTTTATCTTCTCCAATGCTTATTCTATTTTGAAAAAAAAAAATAACCTCTGATGCTTACAACATTGATTTGCATGCAATGGTCAGCATGAAAAATTATTGCTTTGTATTGATAATTCCTTCTGACCAGTTTTTTTTTTGACCATTCACTTCATTCCTGAACAGCAGCATCTGTTCGTTCATATGTATTCCTTTATTTCACCTGTGGATTTTTCACGATATAAGCGCTAAAAAATTAATTCGATAAAAATAGAAAGAATCGAAACAATTGTTCTGTTCGTTCTTCAACTGTCACTATAACTTTGTAAATTGTTATTAATATTTCCGATCATTAGCAAAATTTTTTTACATTTGGATGAAGTGAATTTTACTTAAGTTAAATTAATTAATTAAAATATTAAGCAAAATAAATATTGGTACCATTGGTTAATTTAGTATTATAATAAAACGAATGAATTATTTATGATAAGATAAATTTTCGATCAGAAATATACTCAACGCATTCGTTTGTTTTAAAGATGAATATTGTTGCAGATTGAATTTTGATAAATTACTTTTTCATTTAATAAAAAAATTATTGGCTGATTGAATGAAGTAAAACTGACTATATTAATCATCTATCAGGTTATCAATAATAATGCTAGGATAATTCGATAAGATGTAAATTTGACTGATAATTTGAAGATGTAAGAGTGGACAAAATATTCCATTACATTTTCCACGTTTTTTCTACCTGTTATTAATTTTTGTTTAAAATTAAGGAGAAATTATGAAGGAAGCGTATCACAACTTTAATTTCATTAAATTTCATAATTTATATTACTGTTGAGATTAATGAAAATTTTCATGTTTAACAATATAAGTTATTAGTTTTTCATTTTTGCTTAAAACAAAGGTGAATATGAACTGTTAATCGTAATCATGATTAATAAACAAAAAAAATGAAATCAGAATTCATAAATTATAATTAAACAATTAATTTGCAAATGTTATACACTTTTATAAGGGAAATTATTATTTAGCGAATTCAACAACAGATAAATACTACTGTTGAATTTAAAAAAATTAATTCAAAAATATGTATGGAAGATGTATGTAAGTTGAAGAAGACATGATTTAAAATTAAAAGATATTAACAATAATAATAATTATTATTATTAATAGTAATTAAAGCTTTACTAATCGCGCCAAAATAATATTCAAATTTAATATCCATACAACAATAATAATAATAATAATAATAATAATAATAATAATAATAATAATAATAATAATAAACAATAGCAATAAGCTTCAATAATTATTTTGAAATAATATTTAAATTTAAATATTTCTTTGTTAATAAATATCATTACGTCATTTTAATTTAATTTTTTATTGTTTAAAATATTGTTTTGATACATTTTTCTTATCAATTTTCCTTGAAATTATTAAGATATGAAAAGAAATCATATAGTTAATACTATTAACGGAATAGAAATGTTTAATTATAATTTAATGACTTGCACGCTAAAAAAAATAATACTTAAAAGTGAATGTCATGCATGCATGCATGCATGTATTGTATTGTATTGTATTGTAATTTTGAATGTAAGTATTAATGGTCAGCAAGATGGTAATTTTTTAATGGATGAAATGGTGAAAGTGATGGTAAATGATACAGAGAAGGAAGGTATGCAAAACCATCAGTAGAAAGAAGTTTTTCTTTCTTAAGGCCTTTATTTCTTTTCATTCCATAAATACACGCATACCCACATACATACACATGCATCACATACATACACATACACATACATGAACATACTCTTACATACACATGCGCATATACACATAAATACATATATTTGCATTATAGATGGCGCCCCAAAGGTGAGCACTGATAAATTTATAATGCCGCTTTTTTCTTTTCATTCCATTCATGAATTAAGCACAGGGATACCAGTAACTTGATCATAGAAGGCTTGGTACTGCATGGGGGCCATTTCCCGCATTTATAACTAACCGAATAATATGACAATTGTTTTTGGAATGATTGGGATAATCTTATTTATTAGGAAATAGTTAAAAGAGTGAGAAATGTTTGGATAGGAAATAAGCGATCAAAGGAATATTTTTCAAGTGGTTTTACAAAACTAGCAAACAGATATCTATTATATATATTTCTGTATATATATGATAGATGAAAATGATCTAAATTAACGATAAATTTAGTCAATTAATAAATTCACCTGCATTAATACATATATTCATTATATTACTTATTAGTTAATAAATCTTACAACATTGATATTAGATAGTTGTATATTTAGCATGTGGATACATCACTAAAAAGAATAATTAAATAATTCCACTGTTGATGCATGTATTTATATACATTGATATATCATTCATTTTCTTGTAGAGTATTTCAAAAGTAACAAAATAGAACATTAATTTTACCACAAATTTATATGAACAAAAAGAAGATATGCAGTAAAATAGTGATAAAAACAAAATCTAGTAACTCTCTAAACCATATTTAACAGATCCGGGCTAATGTATTTCAGTTGAAAAAATTAAAAAAAGAAACATACCGACAAACAATACTCTCACAATAAGCAATGGTAACCTTTGGGTAAATTTTTGAAGTTAAAATTTCAATGAAATCCATCAAATTATTTTATCCATGAATTTGTAAATTTTTATTTGAAAAAAAGTTTCACATTTATTACTGGGAAAAAACTAAGATGCCGCTAAACAAGATTTTTAAAAGGATTAAAAAGAATGTGGGAATATTGTTGAATAAGACAAACTGACTGGTGGATCATCTCTTTTGCAAGTAAAACATTAATAGCATTTTTTAATATAATTAATGATTGAATGTCCGGTGTGTCGTATGTCTAAGAAACCGGATGGAACATAAAAATATATAAATATCTCTTTAACAATTACCCGCTTATCCGATCTTTGCCGGTATGGCTGAGAATTGAGAGTATCACCTCAACTACGAACATCTGGTACAGCAAGTTCCAAAAAGAAATTACAAAAAAATTACAAAGCTTTCTTCTAACCAAGAAGTATATCAGAGCAAAATAAATGACGGATAAAACAACGATAGTCCATTGGGATGGTAATCGAAGCAAAAAATAAATAAATTAAGATGCATATTAATGGAAAAGCCGGAAATTAACTTAAAAACTGGAAGTTCACGGAAATTGTTGGTAGAAAAAAAAGGATGCAAAAAGTTAAGATGTAATTCTTTTTTTTTTTAATTTCAGTTTATAAAGTTACCGAGAAGTCAAAAGATAGAATGAATCGGAAACAGATATCTTCAAATAACAACAATCACCGTCTATCGTAGTTTCATATGCTCTGGACTGTTAAATTCCAAGCATATTTGGAAGTAATTCATCTTTTCTTGAAAATATAGAGCAGAAAAAATCGTATAGGGATCTAAGATAATTTTGTGTAAAGAAGAATCGTACCTTTTATTCTAGTTCAAAATTTACAATTAAAAAGAATCAAATTAATACAACACGGAATTTGAACACAAAAACAGTTATTGAAATTTAGTGTTCTTGTTTGCTATTTTTTGAATACTCAAGTTAATTCATATTTTTAACACAGGAGAATATTTAAATAATGTTACTATAATAATAATAAATTAAACAAACTAAATACCAAAATTCTTTCTAAAATAAGTAAGGCAGCAAATTCCACTTTTTACAATGAAAATGAAAGCCCTAATTTTATGATGTGTCAATTCGCGCCAGATGAACGAAGTTTCTGACTTAAATGCCTATTCCTCTTTTTTACGGTTTTGAGCATCTCATATATTGAGGGTTTGGATGGTAGTGGAAGATTCTTTTGAAATTCCTGAAAAAAATATCTCCAAATTCTAAATTTATGATATTAGTTAACAAGCTAAAAACGTGAAATATAAAATAGAACATTTAGGTGTTCAGTGGATTTCCACAGATTTCCTTCAGGATTCCCTTTTTTTGGATTCCCTTCAGAACTGCTTAAGAATGCAACTGTCCTTGGCAGTGGAAAAGAAAATAAGAGTTGATAAACTGCAATTTAAAAATTCTCAAAATTCATAAATTACCAACTTCCATAAGTTTATGAGTATCGATGAAAGTTTCGTTAAAATCCTTCAACGCATGAGACAGTTTATCTTTGAGCTTCGTCGCATTATCAATGCTTTCCAGAGCTGCGCTGTTTGTTACTGCGTAGATTCGACGTACATTGGCGCCTCGTGATTTTTGGCCAATTATAACAAATTGACGAATATCACCCGTGTTAGAAACATGTCTGAAATTTAAAACCTTGAATATAAAACTTCATGCAATTTTTCCAATGCATTGCTTCACAGTAACTTATCTGAGAACTAGAATAAACCAAAAACACAAAATGGTTATCAGTAAGGATTGGGAAAGAACTTGAAAATAAATCAAAATTAAAAAAATCAAAAGGTGATCTGTAAAAATCTGTACTGCTAAGTAAATTTACCTATAAAGATACAAAGCATAGCATAAGGAAGTAGAATAATATAGAAGGAAATAAATAAAGTGCTCAAATAATATGTAATGAGACATACGTTCCACAACATGGCTCGATGATATCTTGACCAACTAATCGTGAGCTTTCAACCGTAACAATCCGATATGAGCCGTCGAAAGCTGACTCCTGAATGTATTAACAATAAAGAAATGCCAAGTAACGAAAAAAAATGTCCAAGGGAAATCAAAAATATTGCTTTTCTAAAAGTTGGATACTGGTCGTACTTGCAACATTCTAAAACTAAACATCAACAAGTAATCTGCAGAAGTGAAAAAACGAAAATGTCACCTGTGAAATGTCGAATGCAGAGAAGTTCTTGCGCATAGGTCCCAATTCTTCTTGCAAAATGCATTTGACCGTAACATTTAGATTACTTTTAATAATCTTATTTACCGTCTCCATTACTTCTTCGATCTGTAACTAATTCTGTTAATTTTATTTCCTAAAATTTCATAACCATATCAATAAGCACCAAACAAAAGAGTACTTATTCCACATAATAGCGACCCCATTATATAACTGGATTTTTGAGACCATAAAACAAAATATTCTCCCTTCAAAAAATATTTTAACACTGCCTCATGTACTTCCACTTAAATTGTGTTCAATTTGGAACCTTTCACATATCAATAATAGAAAATTCCTGCACATTTTTCTAAAATACTGTGACCAGCACAAAAAAATCAACCCAGAAAAAAAAGCTTTGAATTATTGATCTTGAATCCTTAACTGAGTGAAAGAAATAAAGAAAAAAGAAACATAAAATCTGATCATGCAGATAGAACAGGCAAATTGACAAACAAAACTGGTGACTAACTGGCAGAAACAAGAAGCAAACCTTTTCAAGAGTAAATTCTTCGTCAGGGACAAAGAAATCAAAATGCAGTTTGTCAGGACCAATAAATGAACCCATCTGACGAACTGATCCACCAAATACCTTTTCAAGAGCAAAATGAAGAATATGAGTAGCAGTATGGCCACACATTAACGAAAACCGTTGTTTCTTAAAAAATGAAGGTAATATTAACACATTTTTCTACAAAGAAAACTAAAAAAATCTCTTTTAAACTAAAAATTTTGGAGAAATAAAGCAAACACCTTGATTTCAGTCATATAAATTCCATACGATGCTAAACAAAACAAGATGACCATGCCGTCTCTAGCATGAAATTCCGATCGTGGAAACTGTCTCGAGAAAAGACAAAAGTAAAAAAGACACTGATAATAATTGCGGAGATTGTAAGTAACAAGAAAACTTGACATCGTAACAAACTTACAGAATCTATTATCTGCATCAGATTTAGTCCCTTTTCCAAAGTTTGGCCATCCGCTACTTTCCCTGTGTGAATAATATAGCCATTTCGCCTTTTCGCACTATTCACAATAAATATAACATTCTTAAAAAAATACAGAAAATTACAAAAGCAATAATGCAAGACCATCAAGAATTAAGATAATTATAAACTCTTCCACATTAATTCACAATTTTGTTCCTTATATACATCATTAACATTATCCGGTTTTGTACATCATTTCAAAAATAACCAATTGAGTACAATATTATTATCTACATTTCATATCAGAAATCAGAAATAAAAAAATGTCACGCACATAATGCTTTAGAAATTTTATAATTCTGAGTATGGAAATTACATTTAAACTATCTCGGAGGATCCCTGTATCGCACAATTGTCCTCCTTGCTCAGCAAAAAAAACCGTCGAATCCATGATGACGGACCCAATTTCCCCTGATTTAAGTGCCATTACATTTTTACCATTGACATCAAAAATTGCCATAGCAGTACCTCTCTTGCTCGGAAACTCTAAAAATTTTTATTTTGTTCCATATAACACATCATTAACATCACCCGGTCTAGTCCATCATTTCCAAAACAACCAATTGAGTACATTATTTTGCAAATTAAAGTTTACGCAAGGGTATAGGTTAAATTTTTGTTTGGCACAAGTACTATTTCCTCCATGTCGAGAAAAACGCAAATGACATCTAAAGTTCTAAAGTTTGAAATCCACATCGATTTTCATTATGACCAAAAAGTAAAAACTGTATACCATATTTGCCCAATTCGATCCGTCTGCAACCATATTTTTCTGAATCGTTAGTTGGTTTTACACCATTCAATATCATTTCTTCTAAATCGACTTTTTGCCAAGATTCCTCTTCGGCTTTTTGAGTTTTCTGAAATTTCTTCTTCGCTAAACTACATAAGCTTGTCTAATATTCACTTTATAAAAGAAAAGCCAAATCTGGAAGTCCTAGCTGTCAGTGGAATAATATAAATTTAGCTGCTTACACACATCAACCATTCATTTTTTTAAACATATAACTACCTTTATGCTTATCGCCTTACTCTTCAAAACTAAACAACAATAGAAGTACAGATTCTTATAAAAAGATAACAAATAACAAAAATATCATCATTATACAATATAATGTTTGAAAAGAAAAATAACCTGAAACTTCGTTAGACATTGGTAAAAGCCATCCACATCGACTTTCAATCCTTTTTCATTGCATATCTTTTGAGTTATTGCCAGTGGAAGACCGTAAGTTCCTGATAACATCCATGCAATTTCCCCTAAATAAATCGATATCAACTTCCGCATATGAGATATGTTCTTTCTAGCGTGAAAATATATTGAAAATATATGAATATATACGATTATATATTTTTTTTGAAAAAATTATATAAGTAAAATGATAACTGGCATGTTGATTTGTCGCTATCCAATGACTGATTTAAATGTATTATCTGAATCTTTTCAAATAATTTGGAGCAAAGTGGCAAAGTCATCAGAATGCATGCAACAAAAAATGACCACGAAGATTAATTAAATCCAGTCAAATTAACTTTTCCATACAAGTACTATTAATCATGAAGAGAAACGAGAACGGTCATACCTGACAGCACATGTTGCTGAAGTGCAATATTATCCTCCAGCAACTTGCTACCCTTGTCAAAACTTCTCCAAAATAACTCCTCCTCAGACATAATCGTTTTAGCTATTATAGTTTTACGCTCCGCGACACTGTCGTACAGTAAAGTCTGAACATAAATAATGAAACAAAATCTTCAGAGGCTTTACAGAAATTATTTGCTTTTAACTTGAAAATTAACTTGAAAACTTTGTTATATGATTAAACTTACTATATGATTAATGAAATCAGGGACCAAAGATGCTAGCGTCCCTCGTTCTGCACCAAGCGTAAGGATTAAATTTAATGCGGCACGCCGCAAAATCCGTCGAAGATGATACCTGCAAGCATAATTATAGCCAAGAAGATACTATTTAAACGGATATTTGCAAATTCAAATATTAATTGTAGAAACATTTGGAAATTTGGAACTGACTGTTGCGGAATGGTAAAAAATGTCTAGCAAAAAGAGCGAACAACAAAAACATAAAGAAAGACAAATATATGATAAGAAACTCAAGGTAGATGGAAACAGCATTTTTGATTTAACTTCTGGCATTATTGGATATCACAATAAATAAAGATGGAGTCTGAACGCTGAAAATGCATCTTAGGAAAAAACTAACCCTCGATTCCGTGAACCAGGTTCAACACCATCCGAAATCATAATACAAGCAGCACGAAGATGATCAGCAATAATCCGATACGCTGTGTCAATATCTCCAAATCGTCCACTATATTCCTCGACTTTGGAATACTAAAAATTTGGGAAAAAAGATGGAATTCATCAATTCTGCATGACTTTAATAAAGATAAAAGCGAAAACTTCCAAACGTAAATTAAAATACAAAAGCCCAAACACCAACCTTGTGAATAATTTTCATCAACGGCATAAAAACATCGGTATCATAAGTAGAGCGCAGCCCTTGGACAATACTCACTAATCGCTCGAATCCCATCCCGCAATCTATGTACATCGTTGGTAAATTACTGATTCTGCCTGACACATCCCTGTGATAAACTGTTATGGAATGAGATGGCGTCCCGTTAATTTCTTTCTATCTTCTATTCATGCTTTCTAATTTTTCTAAATTTCAGCAAAAATCCTGAAAATCTTCAGAAATTTCTTCGAACAATAACAGAAACAACGGGATCTTGAAAATTCTACCTGCTGAACTGCATAAAAACAAGATTCCAAACTTCGACTACTGTTGGATCATTTGAATTCACAAGTTTTTGTGCTTTTCGATTACCAATAAGATCATAATGAATTTCCGTACACGGGCCACATGGGCCCGTTTCAGCCATTTCCCAAAAGTTATGATTAGAACAAAAGCCAAGCACGCGATCTTCAGGAACACTGTAAAAGGTAAAATTAAAAAGAGGCATGTCACAACCATGCAAACCATGCACATATTCTAATTCGAAACAAAATTCTTAATTATACCCTAATTTAATCCAAATATCACGGCATTCACGATCTTCTTTTAACTTCATGTTTTCATCTCCACCGAAATATGTAATATATAATCGATCAGCTGGCACCCTGAGGACGTCTGTGAGAAAGTTCCAAGCATATAGACATGCTTCTGCCTGGAACACGAAACTTGTTGGTTTGATCAAGGTTTTTGAAATGAGATTTCAAAACAAGGTTGAGATTTTCAAGCTTTCCTCAACTTGTGCCATTGATTTTATTGTTACCTGACATCTGTTACAATATCTGTTCACTTCTTCGGCTAAAACAGATAAAAACCGTGAAAATAACTGTAATGCTGAAGTGACAATGAGTAAGTTTACTATTGCCACAATAAATTATAAGAGTAATATTATTTCCAAGAATTTAAAACATAAACAATAAAAAACAAAACAAAACAAGAACGCATATATCATAAGACCTTCGAGTAACCACCAAAAGAATAATTTCCAAGCATTTCGAAAAACGTATGGTGCGTCAAATCACGGCCAACATCGTCGAAATCATTATGCTTACCACCAACACGAATACATTTTTGCCAATTAACAACATTACGCAAAGCAGCAAATTTTCCTTCGGTATATTTAGCACCCAGAAAAAGGGGCTTGAACTGAAGATATCATAAATCAGTTATGTATAAAAAACACTTAAAAGTAATCGTACATTATTGAATGGATTGCAAAAATATGATGAATAAACATAAAATACATGAAACATTGTTTAAAATCAAAAAGAAATAAAAAACAAAATACAAAGATATGTTGATTTTCTAAAACTTCTTATTTTCAAAGTATGGAACAACGCTTAAGCATTTCTGAAATGCTTCCTAAGAGCCAGATTAGGCATTTTCTGAAGACCTAATTGAAGTTAGACTCAATTTTTCCAACAGACAAACAACCACAGCATAGCTTGACATTCCCCAGTTCGGAAAATTTCCAAAATATCAGTAATAGTTATCAAACTTCTAAGCTTCAACAAATGACTAGATTTTTCATGATTTCGATAGTTAATAAGATTTCAAGATTCACACCTGATTCATCCCGGCATTAACAAATGCAACAGAGTTGTCATCTTCCGGAATAACGGATGAGGAAGGCACAAATGTATGATCATGTTCTTTAAAATACTGTAAAAACGATAGACGAATTTGATGTGCTGATAAACGACGTATATGCAACTGTAAACACGTAATGGGCCAGGTATAACAGGTGCTATTCCGCCATAATTTATTCATCGCAAATACATCACCAATTTCTGCAGCGAAAAAAATATAAAGTATGAAGCAAAAAGTGAATAAGTTGTACCAGCAATTTCCCACACACATTCATATCCATTTCTGTGCCGCACTTTAACACAAATTTATACGCTTAGACATACTCATATATGTATGTATCATAATCTCATCCATTTCTATCTTCTTATCTTAGTCAATATAAAAGATATTCGCCTGTGCAGAACTAATAAGCGACACTTTTATTTCCTATACTGAATTTACTTCCAATGATTAATTTGCTTATTTCCATCTGAATTTACTTCCAGTTATTAAGTTAATTATTAAATTTTTTAATAAGTTATTAATTTGCTTATTTCCATGTATTAAATCTGCAAATTCAAATTTATTTTTTTCTTTTTTGGTGATATATTACTTATTGCCGTGGATCGTAAGAACACGTATCACCACTGTATTCACAAAGCAGTTTTATAGCATCTGGTATTTAACTCTTACAACGGAAAACGCAACAATAATAAAACTGGAAAAGATTTGAAAAAATATAAATCCCGCAAAACCCGCCGCATAAAAAGATTACAGCCAAAAGCACCGGAAACCCCGCATAAATATACCACGAATCCAGCCATCATTCATCAAGTGGTACAGGGATGGGTTGGAATGAAAACGACTATCTCATTGTCTCATTTTCCTCGTATGTTTAAGTTTCGATTTGGAAGCGTTTACTAAAAAGGAGAGATGTAATTAGTGCGCTGATAATGATAATGATGTGGTTGACAATGATAATGATGAAAAGGAACAAATATTATTCATGCATAAGTGACGATGATGATAATGATAATGTCAAAGAGAGTAAACAGAATAAATATGAAAAGAAATATGAAAAGAAAACAGAAATGAATATTAATAATAATGATAATTATTATCACACATGATATTTCTCACTTTTTCAAGTAAAAAAAACGACGGACAAATGAAGCCGTTACTCTTCAATGGTTGCTAATTACTTGCTAATTACTCATTTAATGAGGAGGAAAATTAGTTATTAAGATATTTGAATTGATATTACTGGAAATTTTCTGCTTATTCATTTTGATATGAATGAAGAGAAAATTCCAACATCGATATCAATACTTTGCTTATTCTCAAATTGTATTTGATAATAGAATGAATTTGTTGTAATTTCCATTTGAATCATTTCTACTTCTAATTAATAATTTGGTTAGTTCTAATTAATATCTACACTAATTAATAGTTTGATAAAGAAAAAGTTTGCAAATTTTGAAAATAGAAAATGAAAATAGGATGAAAAAAAATTGCCAATAAATAATTATTATATAATTTAGCGGAAATTTTGAAAGATAAAAAAAGAGAATAAATAAATATCATTTTGTTCACTTTTAAATTAATCTTCACTTTCCTGATCATACGGGACAGGATAACCATGGACCATATCATCTTTTGGCCAATTATATGTATAATCGATCATATCAGTATATGCTGTTTGATACATTTGACTACGTACAAAATTTTCCATATTTGCCGGTTGCGGATAAAGTTCTGCCAAATTTTTCTGCAATTCTTATCACTATGATTTTGTCTAATCATATCTTTATGTTATCTCAAAGAAAAACAAAAGAGATCATTGCATGCTTAAATAGCACATAGGATTTAATTATAATAATTTAACGATTCTTCATCGTGATAAATTAAGCAAAATCAAAATTACTAAAATCTACTAATTTCTAATTACAAATTAGCTTACAGATTACTAAATTGAATGAATTAGTTTTGACATTTTTATAAATGGTTATTTTCGAAATTAATAAAATTCGGATATCAGAAACTAAAGAAAGTACGACAAATTTGATTTTAAATTTTTTTAAATTGATAATACTTATAAAATAATTCACCAACCTTATAGCTATATTTTCCAACAGCTAAAATTATTTTCACTGAAACTTCTCGAATACGATTTAAACTTGGATATAAACGTTTATGCTTAAAATCATCATCATTAACATTGTTAGCCACTTCCTACAAAAATAATACAATTACTTCAAAATACCGATCCCCGCAGAAATTATAACAATTAAATTATTCAAATGTATAACAAAATATTATTATTAATGATCATACTGTTCATTATCAATAAAGGTAAATTGTCGTTCTATTGTAGAAGTTTGTTATTTGCTATTATTAATTAACGAAATATTTGGCATGAAAAAGAAAAACAAAAATAAACAAACGCGAGCAGCTATAAGAAACATTTCATTGTCAATATGTCGAATTCGAAATAGAATAGCTGCCATACCTACGCCCGGAAATATATAGGAATTATTACCTTGCCCGGGCTTATATATTTTCCCCTTGTATTCTACATTATCGAATGGACTTCCACTTGCAAATAATACTTTACCCTGAAAAAAAATTAAGGCCAAAATATTCTATGATATCATTTATTATCTTTTATCTTTTATTAATTAATTAATTAATATATATCTTTTATTAATTGATTTTTGTAATAGTATTTAAAAAAAGGACACACATCAGTCCAACGAATTGCTTGTTCCGCAGTACATTCTGCATTTTTTGTTGGATTTGATAGGGCGAAAATGATTGGTTTCGGATTTAATTCTGCCATACTACGAATAATTTCTTCATTGAAAGCACCTGCCACTGTTGAAACACCAATTAGTGCGGTTGGTTGAATATTTTTAATTAACTAAATATTCTGATTAAAAATAAGGTATACATTTAGTTAAATAATTAATTAAATTTTTAATTAACTAATTCCGCAATACTTCTTTGCTTTGTTTTATTTTTTTGAAAATAATTATTTGAAAAAATTTTTCAATTGTTTAAATATATATACTATAATATTTAATCTCTAGATATTTGTAATAAAATTATTTATTAGCTGTCCAAATTTTTGTTAATTATTTAAATACTCCTAATATATTTCGGCTATTATTGTTTTACAAATATTAACCTCTAACCTCTAGTAAATTCTTTGTTTCCGGCATAATTTTAGCATATGGTATATGTTCTTTTTCTATGTGCAGACGATTTTGGGTTATTAAACCATCGGCATCCATCAAATAAATACGTGAACGAGCATTTTTACGTTCAATACCTTCCCTTTCCATTTGCAAAATACATAAGTCAGCAATTCCCATTGCAGCCTAGAAATCAATATTTTTATAATATTAAAATAATTACACGTAACACAATGAAGTGATAAGTAATAATTAAGTTACGAAGAGAGAGGAAAGAAGAACGGTAAATGGAAAGTAATAGAATTTTGTAGAATTAAGCTTTCAATATTTTTACTTTATTAATTAGTCAAATCGTACAGTAACTGTTTTCCAACTACCAGTTTCAATTATTAATAAATTATTGAAAACAAAATAGAAACATACAGAGCCAGCACCAAAAAAGATTATTTTCTCAGCTGATAAAGGCCTTCCAGTATGTTTACGACATGCTAAAAGTCCAGCTAAAGCTACAGAAGCTGTGCCTAAAGAAAACAAACAAATATAAGATTTGAAGATTTTTATTTTAATTCAAAATAACTAACAAAATAAAAAGAAGTGAAAAGATAAATGCAATTTGTAAATTTACTATTTGAAATACCTGGACAGATATCCTAAAATAATTTATAACATAAGTTATTTTGCTTTTGGTATATTAGGTATATTAGAATTATTGAGCAATACCTTGTATATCATCATTGAAAACGCAATATCGATTTCTATACCTGTCCAAAAGATGATAAGCATTTTGTCGTGCAAAATCTTCAAATTGAATCAATACATTTTGTCCAAACCTTAAAAGAATATTTGTCAAAAAAGAGAAAAAGAAAAATGACTTTTCATTTCTATTTTTATTTAAGTAAATGGATAAGTAAATAAAATTCTATGATATTAGATTGGATAAATTAAAACAAAAGTTTACAGTAATTACTTCCTTATTGATGACAATAAATATACCAATTTAATAAATATTGCAAATAAAATCTTTTATAAAAATATCATCTATGATTTTTTAAAAATTTATCCGATAAGGAATAAAATCACTCAAGCCCTCCTCACTTCCTCAAGTATTATCACTTTCCTCAAGTAATAATATCACTTCCTCAAGTAATATCAATACAACCACTTCCTATCCGTTAAGATATATCACAAATGTTTGTTCAACTTCATCATAGAACAAAATATAAACTAACAAATTTAAGAGAGTTTAATTTAAAGGTTTTACATTGTATTTCTTCTAATAAAAAAATTGATATAGTAGATTAATAATTTTCTTTTTTGTATTATATTATTTTATAGTACAATATATTTCATAACTGAATGAAAATAAATGACAAAAAGTTCGAACTCACTCTCTCTCTCTCTCTCTCTTTCCTTCTTAAATATGTTTTAAATATGATAATTGATGATCATTATAAACTACTTTATTTATAATAAGCGTACTTAATTATTAGCTTAAAAATATTACAAATTATCATTTGTAAAATATATTGAAGAGAGAAAACTTCATTTCAAAAAAGTTTATTGAAATTATTATTTTTCGTAGTATTATCGCTTTTGTTTTAAAATAAACTTAAAAAAACAAATGACAAACTTTTGTATAAAATAAAAAACAGATAAAGAAAAACTTTTTAGTGGATGCTTTCATAAAATTATCAACAAAATGATGATATTCTTCGCCACGTGTTCGTTTTCGACGTAATCCAGTATAGAATGGATCTTTTAATAATGTCTGTAACAAAATATTCCTAAATTATAATTAATCCTATTAGTACAAATAAATTAATATCATCTTTTAAATAAAATATGTATGTAAGATTTCTCACTAATTATTTGTAAATGAATCGAAATATATTTCATTGTAATGAAAAGAGAATTGAAAAGATATTAAAATTATAATAGAAATAAAAGAGTATTTCGGGATCGATTCAAGTTAACTATATGTTAACTATATATGAATCGTTAACTATATATGAATCGGGAAAACTCAATCAGCGAACTTAACAACAAGTTGAATAAACAAGCGAACTTAACAACAAGCGAACTTAACTTAATAAACTTAACTTAAAACGAACTTAACAAGCGAACTTAACAACAAGTTGATGATATGATGATAAGCAATGGTATTCTATTAAAGTTATCAGCAGATATGATAGAAATTATAATTGTATGAATTAGTATAGAAGGAATTCTTTTATTGAAATTAGATGAACATTTAAGAAAAGATGCGAAAAAAATGAAAATGCTTGCTTCATTATCTGTTCCAACGTCTAATACAACCGGTAAGCACCATTTTGGTAATACACCAGCTAGAGCAACATAGAGTGATAATTTACCTACAGATATTCCCATACCATAGCAACCAAGATCACCCAGGCCAAGAATTCGCTCACCATCCGTTATCACTATTACCTGAATATATCATATTTGTAGAGTAGAATAAAAGGCATGAAAAATACACGAAAAGATAAATAAATGTAAAAATACGAGATGCCTAAAAGTAAAATAAAGAGAATGAGTAGAGAGAGAGAGAGAGAGCGATACCTAAAGATACCTGCAAGTAAAAGTTTTAAATATTCCAGGTAAAGGTATATAGGGAAGCAAACATTCTTGATGAAAGTCGCTTAATATAGTATTACATAAAATTGCAATTGATGTTAATATATTTACAAATTGAATTTTAACTGTCATGTCGTAAAATTAGCAGAATAACCGACTACATCTGTATTATCAGTGATTGATTATATTTGGAATATAATTTAATATTTTCTAAAATAAAATGATATGCAAACCCGAACATCCATTTCGGGCCAATTTGAAAGGATATGATAAATTTTGCTGATACTATTATCATTTATCGTTACATACAAACCTCTGCAAAATCATTTAAATGCATTATGAATAATTTTTGTTTACTATTTATGTTTTTTTGCTTACTATTTTTTTAAAGATGCTTTTTATAACCAAATAAAATAATGCTTAGCAACAATTTATCACATTTTATATCATATTCTTTTTGAAATGTCTTATCAAATTATACTCAACTTAATTGATTATAAATATCTAATTGTCATTTAAATCAATAATCCTAAAAGAAATATGGATAAATTAAAAAATGAAATTTTTAATATTATCGCTTTAAAATTGGAGAAGGAAAAGTTGAAAGCTTCCTCTTTTTCATGAATCATTTATTAAATGACTTCAAAATATATTAATATCTGTTCTATTTTATATATATATATATATATATAATTCAAAACATATAAATAACTGAATAATGGGAAAAGAGGAAAATTCTGAATGAAATTTTATTACTTTGGCCTTCGATAAATAAAGCCAAATTTTTGGCATGCTAAGCCAACAGTTGGCGTATAAACAATTGGAAGAAGTTCTTTGAAATGATCACATATTACTCGATAATATAATTTTTCATTACTCTCCTTGAAAAGAAAATTTCCCTTCTTTAAAATATACAAAAACTAATTTAATTTTTTACAAAGTTAATTTACAATAATATGATGATGAACTTATCTTAAAAATTATTGATCATATTCTAATTTCTTGAAAGTATGTGAAAGAAATAGAATTACTATGATTTTATTGATTTTAAAAATCTATTAATGAGGTGTAATTTTTTTCAAAATATTCTGCAAATTATTAATTAACCTGTAAAGAATCTAATTGAACGTATCGCGCTAAATCATCAGGTTGTTGTCGAAGATTGGTAATAACTCGATATGCTTCCTGATCTTCGGTCATAAATGCTGGTGGCAATAAGCCATGAATTCCGAAGTATTGACGTTCATATAAAGTAAATGACATCCCCTTAAAAAAAAGTGTAAACCAAAACTTCAGATCTTCTTTGTTAAAGTTTATATTTAATCTTAAACAGAATATAATATAATATAATATAATATAATGTAACTAAATTAGTTGCATTTCAAAGGCTATTGAAAAGATCATTTGAAAAAAATAAAATCAAAATCGGCAAAATTATTTAAAAATGAATGAATTTCTTTATATCCAACCCATTCTTAATCTTCTTAGA